>JADLZN010011681.1:0-30301 GCA_018155175.1 Sinocyclocheilus anophthalmus | reverse complement strand
AATCTTTATCTGTGAGACATTAACTCCTTTGGGCCAGAGGTTTACAATAGTGTAACATTTCTGTGACAATGCTTACATTATCTCTTACTATATTGAGTGTCTCATGAAGCATTGATTTTGCATTGTAAATGGTTTGATTTGTCTTTGTCTAACAGAAAATTTCCCCTATATACAGGAGTCCATGAGACTAAGACCATTAGTAAAAATGCTATTATGTATTTTTCTAATTTAAGGCATTTTCACTTTATTGCCCTTTTGCTTTAAAGGCATAGTTCACCCAAAAATGTAAATCTGCTGAAAATGTACTCACCCTCAGGCCATCCAATATGTAGATGACTTTGTTTCTTCATTGGATCAGATTTCGAGAAATGTAACATAACATCACTTGCTCACCAATGAATCCACTGCAGTGAATGTGTGCCTATGTTTGGTCCCTAATTCGGACGTCACCTATTCACTGCAGAGTATCCATTGGTGAACAAATGATGTAAACACTACTTTCTCCAAATCTGTTCCCTTGAAGAAACAAACTCGTCTACATCTTCAATAGCCTGAGGGTGAGTAAATGCTCAGTCTTTTTTGGGTGAACAATAATCACCTAATGATCATGATACCTACGTTTCATTAGTGACCATATAAGAATTCTTTAATTTTCTTTCTTTAATAGTCTTTTCCCAGGATTAATTATTTCAGTGTGGTCTCAGACTTTTGGACCCCTGCCTTGCACCATCATTAAATCATTCTCTAGTCCTACTGATAGATTCATTAGAAACTTAATGAACAGGGGATTCATTTTAACTGCCTCATTGAACATGTTGTGCCTCGAAACAGAAAATCAGACTGAGTCATAAATGATTTAACATGTTTGCAAACGTGTTACTTAAATAAGCACTGACTCAAGGTTTTGGATTTGGGACTGATCTCTGCTATGGCAATAGTGTGAGAGTCGATATAAAAGAACACAGAACTTACTCATGGATAACTTTGTTCCGACGACTGAAGCGTTTAATGGCAGGCGCACTCACAAAGGCCAAATGTGACCAGGGACGATCTTACCGGGATATGAGTAACAAGAGCATCCCAGTGTCACAGTTGGCTAGTAGTTGTCAGGTGATGAACGTGCTGTGAATATCTCTAGGGGAAAGAATGAAGACACTTGTGACTACTCATATGACACTATATTGTTTACTTGGGCAATATAATTTAGTCTACGTTTTTGTATGAAAAGCAATGAGTTGCGAGAGTGTGTACGTTATAGTGATTCATTCAAACAGTAAAGGAGTGCTGTTGTTGTTGTTGTTGTACTATGTAACATTTGACCGTCTAGCGGTTAAAAATAAAACTGCATGCGTCTTGCGGAAGAATATTTTTTCTACACGGCGCACCGTGTAGTTCAACATGGAAATCTAAAAACATGTAATTTGAGCTGGTGCCATATCTTATGCAGTTGTTTTAACTTATCCGGAAATACTGAGCTTTATAAGTAAATTACCTAACAAGTTTGCATAGTTTACATTACATGTTAACATTAGACATAACGATTAGTCTGACAAGGTTATATAGTGCTACAGTGAACGTCTCTAGGTTACGTATGTAACCATGGTTCCCCGAGGGAACGAGACGCTGCGTTGAGTTGCTTTGGGAACGCCCTTGCGTGACTGCGTTCTGAAGCACGTGTAAAATCAGTTAAATGGAGCAGCGAGATGTCACAAGCGAGGTGACGTAAGCACCAGAAAGTATAAAAAAGCATCCGGCAGAGCGCAAACCAGCTTCAATGAAGTAGCACCTGCAGGGATGCAGGGAGTATGGCAAAGAGACGCAGCATCTCGTTCCCTCAGGGAACCATGGCTACATACGTAACCTAGAGACGTTCCCCTTCAGGAACTCGAGCTGCGTCGAGTCGCTTTGGGAGCGAGAATACCCACTGCGCCATACTACCAAGTCCCTGCCTGTGTGTGTATCTTGCGAGCACATCACAAAGAGAGAACTTGGGAACCTGGGGTAGATGCTAGGTCTAGGTTGTAAAAGCGAACAAAAGTGTGCGGAGAGGACCAGCCCACCGCTACTGAGTCTCTGCAGTGAGCAGTTGGGATCCTCCAGTTTGTGTTTGAGCAGCTGGACTCCTGATGGTCCTGGGTGATTGTAGCTCAGATCCAGTTCTCTCAGGTGTGAGGAGTTTGATTTCAGAGCTGAAGAACAAATAACACAGCTTCCTCTGCACAATACAGCCTGACAACCTACAACACAAACACAGACAGATCATCTACAGACACACATCAACATGATAACTGTCTGACTGTACTTTATGTTCTTAATACCTCAGTATCTGCAGCTGACAGTTTGGATTCTTCAGTCCATCAGAGAGAATCTTCACTCCTGAATCCTGTAGGTCATTATTACTCAGGTCCAGCTCTTTCAGACGGGAGTTTGAGGATTGTAGAGCTGATGACAAACTCTCACAACACTGAGCAGTGAGATTACAGCCAGCAAGACTGAAACGGAGTAAAACAAAAAAAAAATCATAATTCTACAGTTTGTATTTTGATAATATCAGCTAATATCAGCTCTAGTCAAAGACATTCTACAAATTATACTCAATATGCATTAGTCAGCACAACAAAACTAAAATTCCATTTAAAAATGATTCTTTATTGTAACATTTAAACACTCACAGAGCTTTTCTGCAGTTTCTCACAGCTGGTATCAGTCTCCTTCTACCCTCATCCGATGTGTTGTATTTCTTCAGGTCAAGCTCATCCAGCACCTCCTCTGACATCTGAAGCATGTAGGAGATTGTTGAGCAGTGAGCAGGAGAGAGTTTCTTCTCTGAGTGTTTGTCGGATTTCACAAACTCCTGAATCTCTCTGAACAGAGTCTGATCTTTCACTTCCAGCAGACAGAGCAACAGATTGATGGATCGTTCAGTGGAGATTGCTTGTCTGTTTTTGATCTTCTCTTTAATGTAAAGTGTGGTTCTCCTGATGCTCTCTGAGCTGTTCTCTGTGTGTGTCAGTAGATCCTGTAAGAGTCTCTGATTGGACTCCAGTGAGACGCCCAGCAGGAACCGCAGGAACAGATCCAGATGACCATTCTTACTCTCAAGGGCTTTATCTACTGCATCTCTATGCAGATTATGTATCACATCACAAAACTGCAATGCATCAATATGTATTATTACATAATGGTAAAACACATAGAAAGCAGCGAGAAACTCCTGAACACTCAGATGAATGAAGCTGTAGACTTTCCTCTGATGAATCACAGATTCCTCCTTAAAGATCTCAGTGCAAATCCCAGAATACACTGAGGTGTCAGTGACGTATATGCCGCTCTCAATCAGGTCCTCCTCATAGAACATCACATTGCCCTTCATCAGCTGTTTGAAAGCCACTTCAGCAAGTTTCACAATCACTTCTCTGTTGGACTGCAGGAGTTTCTCTGGATCTCTCTCTTCATACTTCTGGTTCCTCATATTAGTTTGAATGAGCAGGAAGTAGATGTACATTTCAGTCAGAGTTTGAGGCATTTCTGCACTCAGATCTTCTTCCAGGAGCTTCTGAAGCACAGTAGATGAGATCCAGCAGAAGACAGGGATGTGACACATGATGAACAGACTTCTTGATGATCGGATGTGTGTGACAATTCTATCAGCCAGACTCGGATAATTTATTCTCTTCCTGAAATATTCCTCCTTCTGAGGATCATTGAATCCCTGAATTTCTGTCACACGGCTGATGTATTTGGAGGGGATCTGATTGGCTGCTGCTGGTCTGGAGGTGATCCAGATGAGAGCAGAGGGAAGCAGCTCTCCTTTCATGAGGTTTGACATCAACACACCCACTGATGAAGTCTCAGTCACATCACAAACTTTCTGAGCGTCTGAAAACATCAGTGTGATTCTGCTTTCATCCAGACCATCAAAGATGAACACAACTTTACACTCCTCATAAATCTGTGAGTCCAGATCTTGAAGTTCAGGATGAAAGTCCAGCAGAAGTGTGTGAAGACTGTACTGATGATCTCGGATCAAGTTCAGCTCTCGAAATGGAAGCACAAACATGAAATCTACATCCTGATTGGCTTTTCCCTCGGCCCAGTCCAGAATGAACTTCTGCACAGAGACGGTTTTTCCGATTCCAGCAATGCCTTTAGTAAGAACAGTCTTGATCTGGTCTTTCTCTTCACATCCTGCTTCAGCTGAGGCTTTAAAGATGTCACTGCAGTAGATCGGAGTGTCTTGTGAGTGTTGTGTTCTGGCTGTTTTCTCCATCTGTAAAACCTCATGTTCTTCATTCACTCCTTCTCTCTCTCCCTCTATGATGTAGAGCTGTGTGTAGATCCTGTTCAGGAGGCTTTCATTCTCTTGAAGTGTAATTCCCTCAAATAATCTCTCACACTTGTTCTTCATGCTGGTTTTGTGCTGGTTTTTGACTCTCTGCAGGTCTCCAGTCTCCAGTGTTCACACCTATTTGGTAACTGGCACTTCATCAAACACAATCAGCAAAACTGACAATGAGAAAATCTCATGTATGAATACTTTAAAAGGACAGAAGAGAACGAGAACGAGAGAGAGAGAGAGAAAGAGATCAGACTTGCAAAGACAGTGAAATGAGTTTCTTCTCAAATAGATCATACTCGATTCTCTCTAGGCACGTCTGCATAGCGTGTCTCCTGCTTTCACAGGCACAGTGGGGAAAATGCACATTATTAAAATGATATATACTCTGACTTTACATGCTGGCAAGATCAAATGCTTTTGGATAAGAGGAAGACACAGGAGAGGGGCTTATGAGAAACTAGTACAGATGTATTAAAAGAACAATGGACGGAATATTACTAAAACTGACCGCAAATTTTTTTAATCTACTCAAAATATCACAATATCACAAGTCATCCCTTACTCACCCTCAAGATAGAGTGGAACACAAAGGAAGATGTGTGGAAGCATGAATGAAGTTTCAACACTTCAGTAGATGTGAGAATTTTCAGTGAATAATGCCTTAAACTTCAGAGTGTTTCTCGAAAAATATCACATGGCTTTAGAAAATATGGCATCTTCATACAATGAAAGAATATTCTTAAAGCATCTCCTCTGCATTCCACAGAAGAAAGAAAGACTTCTTGGAATGGCTTGAGAATTCCATAAAAATTCAATCTTGCATTTATCTAGATAAGGAAGGAGGCAATAACAGGTTCAAAGTGAGAGAATAAAGCCTTTTTTGTAATTGCTGAGTAACTGATTTTATGAATGCAACCCTAAATTATACTTGATATGGCCAGCCGGTGGAATGGACTTGTGCCGAGTGAGACCTCATAAGTGAGTGCAATGTTTCGAAGCGCACCAACCTGGGCACCGTGACATCAATTCACTTCATCACTGAGCTGTTAAATAGGGACATCAGAGGCCATATGCCAAATATGATGGGATGTAACAGTCTAATGCAGCCCATAGTAAACTAATTGCTCTGAAACATGCGATTACGAAGCAAACAAATGGTACAATGCTACAAAAAAAAAAAAAAACAGACAGTGGCCTAAGTTTGTTACCCCATGCTTTTATATTCTATTCTATTCTCTGATAATTTTGGGCAAACATTTATTATTAAATTAGAATTTTTTTTAATTAAAGTAATTTTTTATTCAATTTTTACATTACTAAGTACAAAACAATAATAATATATATACTATAAGGACCATTAGTATTTTGAGGTATATAATCTATATAATAGTATGCATGTATGTATATAAATATAAAATATTATATAATAATTATATGTATCAATTCATAGTGAATGCAGTTAGACCCGGTTTGGGTTTTAGCACCATTGACTCTTCAGCTAAAAGAATAGTTCAGGGGTGTGCGAATGAATATGGGAATAATGGAAATGTAAAAACTGAATTAAAAAATAAATGTAATGAAAAATTCAAATATCTAATTTAATAATAAAGATTTGCCCCCAACCAATTATATATATTATATAATAAATACAATACATAAATTCAAGTGATAAATAATACATTTTATATTTTCCCAAAAAATATTGATATTACATTTATAATGTTATATTATAAATTAAATGGTTTAATAAAATAAAATAAAACATTTCCATAAATAAAACAAAACGATTTTGTGCACTTCTAGTGGCACTACACAGCATTGCAAACAATAAATCATAAAAAAAATAAAATAATAAAACATCCCATATGCACTGTCAAAGGATACAAACAGAAAATTCTACCCCAAACTTATACATTTAGTTGAACCAGCATTATTTTGTCTTATATTGGGCAAACAAACTGACTGCAATTGTGTTTGGTGGTTTTGTGCCAAAAATGGTGCAAAAAGGGTTTCATTTTGTCCATAGTCAAAAAAAACAAAACAAAAGGAAAGAAGAATGTACTCAGCCACATAGAAACGGCAACATTTAAGCAGTGAAATGAACAAATGCGGTATGCCTACTTTATCAACTTCCTCCTTTCAACAACTCAGTTAGGACTACCAGGCGAACATTACGTCACACAATTAATATTCATGAGCAAACTTCACAAGCTTTATACTGTGCTTCCCCCAACACTCTTCAGATCATTCCCACGCCCCCTTGCCTCTCATAAAAATGAATACCAAACATGCAATTAGCACATCTTTGCAGAGTCATCTGTGAAACAACTAATGGAAAATAGTCTGGAGGAGTGGAGCCTTCTCTTTCCATGTGACCGTATCAATTGGACGACGGGGCCCGGCTGCATTTCCTGCGAGTAAAGTGAGAGATGTTTGGAGTTTGTGCTGGGGACTCTTTGACCCCCTTCTCCAACCCCACCGACACATCCAGCTGACTAACGCCATCACCTGTCAGAGTTCAGCTTAATTGAGGTCTGGCGGTATGTGTGTCTATATGGAGGTCTGGGCAGACAACTTGTCATTCTCATCCCTCAGAACTGCACTCCACCTCCAGCCAAGGAGACTCACAGTTGGTCCCTGAGGGCAGGTCTGAACAGCATATAGAAGGCCCCACAGCAGGCCGCTGACCACCAAGTGTCGGATAGAGCAACAGATCGCAAATCATCTGACCCATGACTCCAAACAGTGTGTTTACAGTTGGATAAAAAACGCTAAAAATATCCCGCCTTTCCCTGTGCAGATGACTGGGTGTTATTTTTCACTGGTGAAACGCGTGGAGGTACAAGAGAAGTCCACTGGGTGCTAAATCTCTACGGCCAAACCAGCAGGTGTGCTTGAAACCACAGAGAATAATCAGCTAGACTGAGCTAAAGACTATGATGAAACACAAATGCACAAATGACCTACAAATGTTAAACAATGTACTGCTTTATTGCGCAATGTACTGCCCTGAAATCTTAGACACTTAAAAATGGATACATCTTATTGCTTTTTATAAGCACTAATTACGCCAGACCTTTTCTCAGAACCTCTACTGGTGATTACATTTAACTAACTGGTCCCAGGGACATTTTAAATGGATTTATGTAGTCGGTTCTCCTCAAGTTTACACAGATGTAGCCCATCACATTAACTAGGAACATACTGAAAGTGTCCAAATGCTTTGCATCTTAAAGCAATAAGTAATGAGATGCTGTGTGGTACAGTGAGTTTATTCAGAGGAAAGGGTAAAAATAAATACTGTTTAAATCAATTAATACTTTTATTCAACAAGGACACATTAATCAAAAGTGACAGTAAAGACATTACAGTTTCATGGTACAAAGGATTTCCATTCAAATAACTGCTGATCTTTGGAAATTTCCCATTGAAGAATCATGTGAAAACGCATCAGGGTTTCCAGGTTTTCTAATTTATACGGATTATAATAAGAAATGTGCTTGAGAACCAAATCGGCAATTTGACTGATTTCCTTTTTTATATTATTATATTACTATATTAAATACATTTAAAAACTATTTTACAATTATTTTATTTTATTGGTTTGACTGTATTTTTCACATCTTGTTGAACAAGGTTCATCAAAAAAAATACAAAAAAAATCTTACTGCCCCAAACCCTAAATGTTCAATAGATTGTAATTTAGTTTATCATTTAGCAAATGTATCTGCCTTTTACAAATGTTTACAACATTTACATTTTGCTTGTGAAATGTGCCTGTGCTGTATTTCTTAAATGAATTTCACTAGGTTTGATACATTGTGCCCAAATACTGTATTTTTGGTGCCACTGTCCATTTGGTCTTGCTATAAAAAAGAAAATTTTTATGAAAATAAAGTGGAGTCCCAGACAACTCTGAATTCTCCTACTTCCAACTCGAAAATAAACATGGGAATGAAGCTCGACAACAGACTTTGAAAAAAAATGGGGCAGAATAATCAACCCTGACTTAATTAGATCTTATGAGCATAATTTGATGTAATTTCCAAGACTATGGCTGTATGGCAACAAAAGTGCTAAGCATTGAGGAAAAAAATAATAATTTAAATCATTCAGAAAAAATTTTTTTATAGTTAAATAATATGAAACATAGTCATGTTCACAGCATCACAATCAAAACAAAAAGTGTAAGCACGTCCTATTTCAAACTTTCAGTTCATGCATTTCCTGGTAATCAAACCCAAGACCTAGGCGTTGCTAGGTTTTTTGTCAGATGTTTGTAGTGCAAACACCACGCTTTTATGTTTGTCATAATTATCATAAGTCATGCTGCCACCCTATTTTGTTTACGTTTTATGACGTACGACCAACTGGAACGCTTTGAGGTTGGAAGTGGGGAATTTTAACTCTAGTCTTCCCACCTCCGACTTAGTCTGGAACTTGCCACAATCCCACCAGCTTTTCAGCAAAATACAAAAGAGTTCTTTTGAGCATCAATTTGAGCTCTTTGGACTCATGAATATGCTGTGGGTTCACACGGTTTGGACAGCTGACCTTGACAGAACACGGCCTACATAACTCTACATGTCCAGGGCTGTTATACGTATATTAAACATACCTGAAATGTCTAACTAACACAGAAGCCTTCTTTGAACTTGGTGTCACCCTTCAGCTATAAGTTATTAAAGTCATTTTAAGGCAATTAATATGCAGGACATGATTCCCCATTACTGCTTGATTTCTCTTCTAGGCGGTCCTCCATTACAGTCACTTCTCTTTCTCCTTGGTCGAGCCCACTGCCCACGGTCTGCAAATTAATTCTGTCCAAATTATTCAACATGTCTCACGGCTTACCTCACAGTTTATCCTTATTAGCCAATGTGAGGCGGAATTATCTCAGCAAGCTCGTGATATCTGGGTCATTCCATGTCAACACACCATTAAAAGCGTACAAGACATCTCCTGAGTTTTCTACCGGATATCGTTTGAAGTGAAAGCAAGCTTACACCATGAGAAAACATTGGTTTGCATCGCAGAAACCCAATAACAGCCTGGCATATTTTCAAATCTTAAGTGGTGTAAACTCATGCGAACGGCTCGGAGAACGCAGTTGTTCAGCGAGGCAACCTGCACTCTATCCCATCCAGAGATTTATACGAGAAGCTGTCAGAAAGGCTAACCAAAACACGCAACATGTGGATGTGGGCATTAATTCAAACTACCATCATAACATGCTCATCACAGCAGTGATTCTGCAAGAAGCTGTCCTACTTTCTGCTCTCCAGATGCTAGAAGATTCTGCACATCGTCGATCACGTCCAAACTACGTAAACATCCATATGGATATGCACATTTGCTGCAATAACTTCCAGCTTCCCTGTTGAAAAAAAACAGCATATGCTAGTTAGGTATGTTTTGACGCTGGGATGCTGGTCCTTTGCTGGTTTATGCTGGTCATGTGCTGGCAAAGGACCAGCTTAAACCAGCAAAGGACCAGCTTAAACCAGCAAAGGACCAGCATAAACCAGCAAAGGACCAGCGTAAACCAGCACCAAGCATCAAAACATACCTAACCAGCATATGCTGGTTTTTTTCAACAGGGTTAGCCGTCACAGTTAACATTGTTTTCAGACAAAACAATCCTCTGAATGATGTGCGAGTGGAAAAATAAATGGCACAATATCAAAACCACATCAACATTTGCAGAACTTACTCTGTTGGTTTAAACAAGGGTTTACTCCCCAGTCTCAACAACAGCCTGTTGTCCGTCACCGTGCCTTTTCTGAGAAGAAACTTCTGAGCTAAATCAAACCCTGTAAACAAGAGATGAAAAAGGCAAACACACATTACATTTATGCATTCACCAGACACTTTTATCCAAAGCAACTTACAGTGCATTGTGTAAACAATTTGGGAATTGAAAACATGACCTTAGTGCTGTTAGCACCATGTTCTGCTAAAGGAACAACATTAGCTTTAGGCTAAAGAGATTTTCAGCAAATGCTGTCCCGTACAAACTGTTGGACACACATTTGTAGTCTTTTATCTGGAATGATTAGTATTAGCAAGGCAACACTATTGTTATTCCTTAAACATTTTGGTTTGGGGCTTATTCTAAACTTCTGCGATTAGAGCAGACTCTATTCAAACTTCGTTTTGTAGATTTCAGCCTTAGGTGTACCGTTTTTAATTTCAAATTGGCGCAACTAGCATTTAAATCTAACGTACACTGATGATGGCACTGTGGTATTTGCATATCAAATAGTGATTGCTTGGTCTTTACTTTCTTGCTCTCTATTTCTTGCTATCTTTTTAACCGTTACAGTCCAAAAGTTTGATTTTTTTTTAAATACATATTTATTCAGCAAGGATATATTAAATTAAATTGATCAAAAGTGACAGTTAAAGACATTTATAAAGTTACAAAAGAATTCTATTTCAAATAAACGCTACTCTTTTGAACTCTCTATACATAAATACTCTAAGTTTCCACAAAAATTTCGGTTTTCACCATTGATAATTAAGAAAATGTTTCTTGAGAAATCAGCAGATTCAGATAAGTTCTAATGTGACACTAAAGGACAAAAAATTCTGCTGAAAATTTCAGCTTTGCTACAAGGAATACATGTAAAATATACAAAACAGTTGTGTTAAACTATAATATGTCACGGTATTTCTGTTTTACTGTATTTTTTATCAAATAACTGCAGGCTTGGTGAGCAGAAGAGAATTGCTTTCACAAAACTTATAAATCTTACCAACCCCAAACTTTTGATAGTGTACATCCATTTTTACACTTTACACAGTGACTGTGATTCTTGTGTGCAGCCAACAGATAGCAAACGCTCAGACACTGTATTTTACAGAACCACATTTTAAAAACTCAGCTTACCTACAACTTTGACCGTATTCTTTAGCTGGCTTGCAAGAACTGGCATTTCCTTCAGGAAATGCAAAATTAGCTGTATAAATTGCTCTGTCAGCTTCCGCCATGTGCAACATTAGGGATGTTTTAAACAGCCAGTTTGATGTTTAACAGCTCTGTGTAAGGACGAGCGGTGCTTGAGTTCTATTTGTATATACAGTATTCTTTGTTTGTACCTGTGAATTCTCTGTGAATGTTCACATTGGTAGGCCATTTCTCTTCCAGCTTCATGGGCGGACATGTATGATCTGCAGAGGAGAGGAATATCATGTGTTACTGAAGCAATTTAATTGATTTTTAAAAACTGGTAATGTTTTAGGTTATTCAGTATAGAGGACACCACAGCTATATTTAGTTATAAGCTATGAAGCAAACCATCCAGCTACAACGTGAGTCAGAACATTAAAAATCTTAATTGGAAACAAAAAGACAACAGGTGTAAAACTGCGTATGACTTTAATGAGGGAAAAAATGCAATCACCTGAAGCATTGTGAATGACAGTCAGAATAAAAACGATGTTTAAATATAAAACTATTGGTTTAAAGATGTCGAGTATGTATACAGAAACAATATATTTTACATTTTTTGCAAAACATGCATATTTGTATGGAAATATTTAAGCAATTTCAGAGCATAGGAAGACTATTACATAATTTGCATTGCTTCCCGGGAGTACTAAAGAGTTATTTTGGCATGATTTGCTCTTTCAAATCTCTGATTGGCGGTGATTTTTTTGCAGAATTATGGGTAATGTAGTTTTCCTCCAGAAATGTAGCTGTTAAACAATTATTTAAAAAAATGAGTTATAATAATACAGGCTGATGTTACAGCAAAAGTATATAGTGTACCCTTAATTAACAACCTTGTAATCACAGTATATTTATGTCTTTAATAGTTTATAAATTATGGTTAAAAATCAATTCCTTTACAGATAAAATGAATGGGATTTTTACATCCAAAACCAAACTGTTGCAATCTATTACAGCCTTTTCAGCTGTAAAACAATTATGAAAAAGCAAAAAAATTAAATAAAATGCAACATCAAAAAACATCAAATAGTTGTTTTGGTTGACAAATATTGTAAATGAATAAACTGTATAAAACTTCATTTTAAGCAAATGTGACAACTTGCCCCAACCTGATATTTATTTAAAACACTGTTTGTCCTGAGAACACGATTCAAATTTTCAGTTAAAATCCACCTTGATTAATAAAATCAAGGTGAAAATCTGAAAACTCGTATCAAGCAAAAATTTAATTTTTCTAACACTGGATGGAAACAAATAATGGTTTTATTTCATAAAAAGCCTACTAGCTACTGAGATCCCAGTGAAACAGTAAGCCCCAGTCTCCCCTCCCATGACATATGCAGGCTGATATTGCTGAAGGACGAATTCTGCTTCATCAACAACAACTATCCCAAATAAAAAGGACGCTCACACAGACACAAATACAAAAACACACAAACATATCTACATCCACAGCCACAAATCACAGCATTAACAGGAAATTCCAAAAATCAGCACATCTGCTGGCAAACTGCCGACTCTTAAAGAGACGGAACACATGCTGTAAATCCTCTCTAAATCTCTTCCTGGATGTCACGCTCGCACAGTGGATCACGGGAGATAGCAATTCACTCAGCTGGCAAAAATATTGCTTGCCTGTCCTCATGTTCAGAGGACTCTCATTCGTGGGCATTTACACTGTGCAATAATATTCCTTAATCGCCTCAGGTTAATCTGAATGGGGCCAATAAAGCAATTCTATCGGACACATAACACCAGAGCGGATGTGTCCTGGTGGCTTCTGACTAATGCCACCCAGGTCAAGGGCTTGACGCCATGTCCTCGCGAGCAGGAATTTCAAATAGCCCTGCAAGAGTCCCTGCTTCTTAAAGGAGGGCGCGACGTCTTTCATCACAAACAATTAATTTGCATACAAGGATTCCAAACAAGAAAGCTTAAACAGAGCGCTAATTAAAGGTGATGACAGCAGCGCTCTGCACCAGAGCGGTGAAGTCAACACTGACCTCTTTCGCGGAAACGAACAAGGCTCAAAAAACCAAACAGATGTAATCGCTTCTAATCAAACCTTTTGTAAGCGGACAAGAATAAGCAAACAGCTTGGTGCGGACCTTTAGGTGACAGCATACATACCTATTCTCTCATTCACGGTCATTCCCGAAGTAAAAGGAATGGAATTTACGACCCACAGGAAAACAGTCCATCTGAGACAGTGAATCATGTCGTCTTTGGCACATGAGAAAGGGCCCCTTGAAAACCTAGAAATAGAAAACAACGTCACTTTTACAACTCTTTGATGCTCTTCTGGGTAACGCAACACCACTTGTTACTGTCTGTATGATGACTGATTGCATTGACTTCACATTTTAGTTACTCTTCAATATGTTTGAACTGATTTAAACTGATTGAATGAAAATGAGCTATCTTATAGATGATGTAGGAATTGATCATGTTTTGCAAAATCCTTCTAGCACTTCAATTATGTGGTGAAACGTCTTAACGCAAAATGCCAAGTGTGGCATTTCACTCCTCAGAATAAACTCCAGGCCAGAGTAAGTTTCCAGCATGAGGTGCTTCTAGGGAGCCAGTGCCATATTCCTGTAAACCAATACGATCCGTTACCCACCGCTGACTGTTGTTATTGAGCTCTTAAGTAACAGGGCAAACAAATTGCGCTAAATATTTAAACACTGGTGCTATGGAGTTTTGAAGCACATGCAGTTTTGTAGGCTTCAATCATTAGTGCATCTCTGCATATAAACATGCGGTAAACTGGTTTGCCGTAAACTTCAAACTCAAGTTCACCGTCTGACTTTCAAATGAAGGACAAAGCGATATAAAAAGCTGTTTTTCTAAAACTTCAAATTAAGGCTAAAAACATGTTTTGTAAATAAAACATTGCAGGCTATTACATGGGTGGTGTAATTTACACAATGTCAAGGAGTGAATGGAAACAGAACACCCACCAAAATAAATAAATAAACTAATTAATTTTTAGGTCAAATTAAAAGTTTCACCCTGCGGTCATTGTGCTTTTCAACCACTTTTTAAAGGCTTTACTGATTATTAAAATCAAGCTGAAATTCTGAAAACTCATATCAAGCGAAAATTACACATTTTGTTGTAACAAATAATGCCTTTCCTTAACTACACATGCACGTCTAACTGTACTATGTGTGATATTTCTACTTTTAAACATAAATGTATTCTCAAGTGCACTTGAAGTGGTTAAAAAAAACTTAAAAACCTGATTATAAGAAAAGTTACTCTGCACTTTGTCAATTCACCATATAATAAAAAAAGTTCTTTACATTAAAGAAACAGCATAATTGTATCCATGTATGTATTTGATGTGAAGCTAAAGCAAGAATGTTCAATATATATTTGATATCAGCATATTAATCCATAAATATCAGTGCTGAAACGCCACGTGCACTTCAGCCAGATTGTTTAATATTAAATATATAGTTATTAATATAATCAAAATCGCTTTTTAAAACTGCATCCAAACAACAAAACACAACATGGCCTCATTAGTGTGTTTAAAAAGCATAGTTGCGAATATTTAGTTTACATGCACATGGTCAAAAGCTACTGTTTACTGCAATTTCTCTGTGCCGAATGATGATAAATCAGCAATGCTGAACATTCAATCTCTCTCTCTCTCTTTCAAGCACGCGAACCCCGACAGCACAGGACTCACAGTGGCGTGTTAAACTCAGATGGCATCAAACATGATCATTTAAAAATGACACCGCACACATACTCTGCAAAAACAGCTACAAAGTCACAGCAACCGAGACAGATGAACACCGGCTAACGTACTTACATTTGCTGAGAAAGTTTATTATTCCAGCGTAAGCACACAGCACAAGCAAATCCTGTTTGGTTAATTAGCGCATTTTATGCAGCTGTGGGTCCAAAGCACACTTGCAAATAAAAGTGAGAATGAACGCTCGTGCAGGAACCGTGTCCTTATTTGTCGCACTGCCTGACCCTCCCACCCACTCATTAGAGCAGCACACATCAGGACGGACAGGACACTCTGAGGGGCTCCCTGTGGAACACGCTACAGTACACAGGATACTTGACCAATAGCAGGGGTACTAACTTTTCTTTCAAATTAGAGGTCAGCATTTAAAGACAAACTTCCTATGAAAAGAAGAAAAATGTATATATTTTTTTTTGCTTAAGTTTTTCACATTTTAATCAGCTGTATACATATTTAAAATGATGCCATGCTGCATGCATAATGATTAAAATACATTTAATTGGCATTGTCAACATTTTTGACCGTGAACGATTTTGCGTGGGCTCATATTTCAGTAAATATTAATAATTACTAAAATAATATTATATTATAGGTAAATATATAATATTATTAATAATATAAATATATGTATATATTATAAGATAGAAATTTTATACTAACTGTATTAAATATTCTCAGGATGGGTGTTTATAGGCACATAGCTACTACAAAATTATTTAGTAAAAAGTGGAACAATTTTTAGAAACACAAAGCACAAAAATGTCTCACCAAACATGGAACTATTAGCCAGTGTTTTGGATGACAAATTGTTTTTTGTGTGTGTGTTTTAAGTTAAGTTAAGTCTTGTCTTTTATTTTTGAAGTGTATATAGTTTTTTATTATTATTTTGTTTTGTATCTTGCACTGTAATAAATCAATCTGTAAAATAACTGCTTATTACTGGGACATTTTCCAATAAATTATACATTTCAACTAGCGTGATGCAGTTGTAAAATTCAAAATACAGGTAAAAGACCTGTAAAAAAAAATACAGAAAATTATTTTAAATTAGTACAGTACATTGTGCCCTATTTATATGGATTTTTAATGGTTTTCTTTTCTTTTTTGCAGGCAATTTCTTTTTTGTTTACTTTTTGAATGGTTTTCTATTGGTTTATTAATCCTGTTGTGTCGTGTTATCAGTTTTGTATAGTCATTGTTTCATTTGGGCTTGTTATCTTGTGTGTATCACTCTATAAATACCACATTTTTTGAATACAGATATTATAGAATTATTATTAAATAAAAGTACAATTAAAAATGAAATGTATTTGAATAGATGACATACTGAGAATGCTTGCAAAAACAAACAAACATAGGATTTGAGTCAGCATTGATTTTGAAATGCAACTAACACTACAAATCTCCAATCCATATACCACAAATCTTCAATATATGGGAGATTTGTTGAGGAGATTTGTGGTACGGTGTTACTCAAGCTATGAATTCCAGCGCTGTCCATATAGAGTTATCTATATGCCCACTACCTGTTTATTCCTCTGGATGCTTTCATATGAATCTACTACTTTTGAAAGCACTATACATTTGAAGCAGGGATTTGCAGCGCATTGCGATATCTCACCTGACCATCTGACTATTCTGACCACCACTTTTGTGTTTACACAAAGCCCTCAACACTGATGAATAATGAGACGCATTTTTAGGATTGTGTTTGTATTGGCCTTATTAGTGTGTCTCCACATTACCAGGCACCCCCAACCCAGCTGCTTTCAGAACAGCTGTTTCTCAGACAGGGAATCAATGAGACTTCTCAGCTGTGATTCACTTCAGACTTGCATTTCTGCTACAATGGCATCATAATGTCCCCTGTGTTCTGTTGAAGAATGTCCCACCACCGAGAAACAACCACCTTAAGCCTGCAGATGGGAAGTTTAGCCCTAGAACAACATGCAGAAAACATGCTGCCCGTGCTGACCCAGAATCAAACTTCTCTGTGCAGATGCATCAGTGTGAAAGATCACTATCTGTCGTGTCTGTTTCCCTTGTAAGGATGATGACAATTTGAGGAAAAGAGTTTGGTTAAAATAAAAATGCTTTTGTTTTATTTGCAATATATATTACATATATTACATTTGTTTTCTTTTTTAATATTATGTTATTTGGAAGTATTAAAAGACGTAATACGTTTGTGTGTGGGTGTGTGTGTGTGGTGTGTGTGTACGCGTTTTTGTGGACAAATGGGACGAGAATTTGTATATGCCAAAGGGAATAGACATAGATATTAACAAGAGAAGGACTTTTCAGGACATTACCCCCTGACCCCACTTTCAAAACGCTTTAAAATCAACCCAGAATGGAGTGTATTGAAATCGAAATAGCCAAAGTCTCCGGTAAGGGTAGGGTTTAAGGGTAGGTTGGTAAAAGGCAATAGAGTATACGGTGTACAGTATAAAAACATTACGCTATGGATGTCCCACTTTTCAAAATGTAAACTGTGTGTGTGGGTGTTGTTATGTCATGTGCTTGTGTAAATGATCATAAGATGTTTGATATTCATTACACCACACACACACACACACACACATTATATATATATATATATACGTTATATATAATTTTTTTTTCTTTATATTATTTGTTTTATGAATCTTAAATAATATTACATACTTCATGCACACACACTTTCAGTTCTTTTTATTTTTGAAAATAAAAAGGGTTTGCTGTTTCTGTTGTCTTTGGGTTTCTCAAAGCAAGTTCACCTATTTCAGAGCTTTTGGGCCAAGAAGTCACATGAAAAACATTGACTTGTTTATGCATGCGAAGACGAACAAGGAATCTGTTAAAAATTAAAAAGCGTAATCATGTATGATTTATAATAAAAAACCCCAGTAACCCCTTTAAATCTTTATACACAAGTTTTATCGGCAGACATCATGTTCATCTCTAGACTGATGATGTGTCTTACAGTAATGAATTCACTTTCAGACAAACTCTTAGTACATGGATTTTAAGCTCCTCTCTTATAGCAGAGGAATACACAAACCCCTCTTCTGCTCCACTTTGTGATGCCGTTTGGTTCCCAAACAGCACGTTTTGTGTATTCTTTCACTTCTTCACATTCAGAAACTTTCTCGAAGGCTGTTTTCCTGGCAAACAAACATCCAAATCCGCACATGATATCAACTGATATCAGACGGAACACCTGTTTTTCCAACGCACCTGCTGTTAAAAGAGACACACTATTTACATTCTCCTCAGTTGTTGCATATTTCTCACTATTGAAATGTCTGTTAGCTTAATGCATCACCCGGAGTATGGGTTACATTACTCTTTCTTATTGCCATATGGTTTGTATATTTTGTGCACAGGCTTTGTTTCCCCAAAATGCTTCTCAAACAATAGCTCTATTCCTGTAGCTCATGTTGCTCCAGTTTGCCAGTGAAAACTAAATAAATGGATATTGCAAACAACTGAGAACAAGAGGTCCTAAAAACTTCATTCACTTTGCTGCAGTGGTGAGCTCACATGCCCATTTATGCAGGTCTAATACAAAAGAAGAAAGACTAAATGCAGCCTGTCAATGTTTGGAAAGCCAAATCCATTCATTGAAATTGAATTCAACAGATATATTAATGTAAAAGTCTCCCATGAAGCACATGACTAATGATTTTCTGGTGAAACTGAGATGTTTAGACTAGTTTCAATAATGTTTCAATAATTTCAGTAGATTTTGATTTAGCAGGTCAAAATAGATAGTACATTTTAAATTGTGGATATTATACTTTGTTGTTGGGAATTTGGGTTTGAGAAATTCTGGGAAGCAGATATAAGCAGGTATATCATTTAATAAATGGACCACTTTGAAAATCTGACTCACAAAATTAAAGAACGTTGCAGTAGGCTACTTATAAGGACTCACTTATAGTTCATGCTGCGTTTAAACAATTTAAAATTTCCATCATGCTCTCTGTTCTGTACTTCCGGCTTTTCCTGTCAGGTTATTGTAGAAAGGACAAATGAGATTGATAAAACGATGGCAAATGTGACCCAGAGACTAAATGAAATCAGGGTATTAGATTTGGTATCTCACCGTATCTCACAGCTAATGGAAGTTTCCTGGTGCCTATCAGTCTCCTTGAGACTAGACAATACAGTCTGTAGTGCACTTATAAAGGGAATGAGAGTGTATATCAGTGCTGAGTGTGCATTTTAAAGGATCCTGGGAGAAATGAACCCCTCAGATATTATTTTTCAAGAATAAATTGATAGAATTTTTTTTTTTAAAGAACTCATGTCTGCATGGCTATTTCGACCAGCAGCTATTGAACATAAACATCAGTCTTGTGACAGTACTGCTTATTAGTCGCTATTTTTAAACCTCTAAAAGAATTGTTCATTGTTATCATGAGATAAGCAATCAGTTTCATTCCTGTAGCTCAGCTGGTAGAATATAGCATTAGCAATGTCAAGGTCAAGGGTTTGATTCACATGGCCTGAGCAAAAGTGTACAGTTGATGCACTATAAGTTGCTTTGGATTTACAGTATGTGCCAAATGCATAAATTAGAATTTTGAGGTTACAATAAACATTCAATGTTGCATGTCATTTCCTTGCAGCACAGTTTGCTTGAGGTCTCATGGTCAGTATCATATATCGGTGATTATCCTGTGGCCACTTGCTCTCCTGCCTGATCACTTTGCACTGGTCTTTAATCACTATAGCAACTGTTTGAATGTGCCAAAGTGTGTAAAGTGATGCCATGTTTATATAAAGTCCAGATACCTGAGCAGCAAAAACAACATACACAGGAACAAGCAATGCAGCTAGCGACATTATTGGCTTTGTGACATGAATGCAGTATCATTAATATGACCGTATTCGAAACACAGATTCTTTTGAAATTTTGTTTTGAATCAGTGCTTCAAAAAAGCGCATAAACACGTCACGTGATTTTAGCAAACAAGGCTTCCTTTGAGATGTTTAGTGGTTTTCACAGTAGTTGTTTTTTTGCTAATAAGCGAACCAGTATTAAATGTAGGTATGGTTGTAGCTTAACTCAATCAAGTTCTATAGTTTTAACCCATGGATTTTAACCAACATGTCATAGTGCGGCAATTCGAGTAGTTCGAAACAGTGAATCATTTGCAAAGCAATGAGTTCAATCGATTCGAATATTCAAATAGCCTCGCTTCTCCCATGACTAAATAACATAGGCTACTTTCTCTTATCCCAGCTTAAATGCAGAGACAACCATATTTTTGCCATTCGTGAGTTTAACTAAGTGTAACACTGTGGTTCTTCTTCTTCTTTTAGTTTTTTGGCGAGTTAACACTGTGGTTCCACTGTGCCGTTTGCTTAAAAATTTAGACCACTCCGAGTCCGACAAAATACCACTGCCTTAATCAATGGCGTGAGTTTGGGGGTGGGGTTATTTATTTTGTCTCACCAATCAACAACGTTGCAAGTGTTCGGGGGAACACCAGGGGCAAGTTCAAGCTCAAACACCGTGCACCGTTTTGCTACGGTTTCCGGATCGAATGACATGTTTCCTGGAAACGGTGTGCAACCAGTGTGCACACGAGTTTGAGATACGTTTTCTATTGGTTGGAAGGGTGTGGTCAAAAATTGCAGAACAATCAAGCAGAACATGTACATAAAACCACGCGGTATTAAGAGACAGGCTGGCCCTATGAAAGTAACAATCAAAATAAATTCACAGGAGAAGTATATTGTTGCACATGTTTAGTTAAGTAAAGGCAAAAAAAATAACCTGCAATAATAGAGCGCAAGGTAGCAAAAATTTTCTGGAACGTTTTGTAAGTCTGTCCTAAATATCATTAGTAATTGCAATGCTTCTATGCCATATCCTACCTTGGAAAAGTTGTGCTAGACCATGCTTAATGTTACATAAAAATAATATACATATTTATATTATTTGCTATGGTATTGTGGAGTGACACTTTCATAAAATGTTCTATATTCCTCTGATTATATAATGGTAAATATTACAATGTCATAGCACAACAATAGTGATCAGCAATAATGATAAGCCTAATACTCACAATAAAAATAATACGGTCATATAGATCATAACACAGCCTCGGAGGTAAGAAGTGGATTATCCTTAACCTGAAATGTTTGTCTGTTCATCCTAAAATGCGAGGCAAATGTTGGATCACAATTATTAGGAGCCACAGTTTCCACAAATCCCTTCACTTGATTGGGATGTTCTCTTTTATTCTGGACGGCAAGGGCAGTGACTGTAACATCTAGCATATTTTGCAGTATTAAACACGTGTTTATACTGATTTCATCAGGCTCCGAAAATTCTTCAAAAAGAACACAAAGAATGGCCTTCTCAGCTGCCATAGTTGCAACTCTTGCGTCATCAGAACAGGGTGTTCAACGCACCACCGTTTCCGTTTAAAAAACGTTTTGCACCGTTTTGTCGGGGCTGAACACAGCCCAGATTCGAACGCATTGGCTGTCACTAGTGGTGCAGAAATTACTCACTTCACCTTCAAAAAAACAAAACAAACGGAATGTAATTGTTAAAATAAATTGTTAAAAGTGCCTGAGGTCTGATGTACATAACAAAGCAAGGACAAGTATTCCACTTGCATTATACATTTTGTATGGATGACATTAAATTTAAAGCAGTCTTTAGCAAATCTCCTGTTAATTTCGGTAGGCCTAAAATCCCACCTTTCCTGTGGTCCTGCAATGTCAGTTTTTTTTTTTTGGAATCCAGCTCTTGGTGTGGATTATCACTGAGAAGAAGGTTATTCATTTACACCTTTTACACTGGTAATTATCCTCATTAAATCGAACCGGATTCATTCTCCTGATGTACAGCCAAGCCATTTGAGAAGATAAAAAATTAATTAGAAATAGCGACAGAAAGCAGATTATGTTTGATGAATCTCAATGAAAAGAAAAGCTGAGCTAGACATTTTCTGTTGGCACAGCCAAAAGGAAAATCTTAGATTGCTGGTTATAGGCTTATCATCCGGTGTTTGTTTGTGCGTGTGTGGATAATTGATGATGTCTGTGCTTTATTTGGAATAAACTCTAACATGATTTATTGTTCTGCACTTAATCTATAGTAAAGACACATTCATTGTTCAGAGAATGTGAAGTGGTTTTGCCCTTAAACTGATTATAGGAAAATCTTTCTATCATAGATCACCGTGTGTATGTTTAGACATACATTGTTTTTGTGTGGTCTGTTTAAAATCCAGATGTATGACAATGATTATGTATTTCTTGACTCCTTTGTTGTACTTTAAAAGCATACAGTGGAGTCCTGCTTCAAATCACTGCTCACCTGCGGATGACCTCTAGAGTGAGATCTCCATCTCTGGAACAGCACTGACTCTCTGCCAATCATCTGTGTGGTCATTGAACTCAGAGGTTCAAAAAGCTGGCACTAAATGGAGGTCGGTAATATTAGGTAATTGGTTCTGAGGTGTAAGGGATGGAAATAGTCTTGATTACATTAAGGGCTTAATGGCTCCCAATGTGTCACTCAGTCAAAAGTCGGCAAGCAGGTGCACTTGAAGAAGATCCACCACTTACAGATTTGCTCACTGGTTATCACCAAGGACAACTCGATTATGAATTCATATATGGTGGATCTCAAATAAAGAAAGGGAAATTAAAATTTAGCAAGTATCATGAATTATTTCAGAGACACTTGGGCTAGATTAAAAATAAGAAGAGTGTGGATGAATAGTTCCAGTCAAAACATTCGCACACTGTCCCAGCAGAAGGGCTAAGGGATTTTAAGAGATTAAACTTTAACTCTGGAACGCCATTTTTTTCATGAGGCAAGAATCAAGACAGATGGTCATTTTGTTTTTGGAAATTCACATTCTCCTTTTTTTCTTCCATGTTCTTATTTCTTAAATGTCTGTCAGCTCAAAGAATCACTCACAGCATAGGTGGTTTTGTCATATACTGTATGAGTTCCCTTTTCTGTTATTATTTTTAATTATATTTTATTATTTTATTTATTCGTAGATTTTTCCAACTTTTTATGTTGATTTATTTCTTATTGATGGTTATATTTTAGATTATTTAAAATCCTTTATGGTAAGCACTTGAATTGCATTGTGTAGAACGGCTGATAATAATAAAATAATAATAATAATAATAGAATATTAAATTGTTTATTTTTATTTGCAAGCTCAATATTTATTTTTTAGTTTTGGGCATAATTGTATTTGCTTGGGGTATTTTATGTTTGACCTCATCATCTTCAGACTTGACTAGAGTTCACTAAACCGAATGATGTCAAAAACAATTGGGAACTCTGACAGGTAAATAAAAATACCAAATAATGCTGTACAGTTTAAGCCAGAGGCTTGGTCAGTGGACAACACATGAAACCTGGCCTCTATTTGCAAGCCAAATTCTTACTTCGAGAGTCTAGTCACTAATATAGCATAATGTGTTTTCCATAAGAGTATACTATGAGTACTCAAATCAGTGTTGGTGAAAAATACTTTTAAAAGTAATGCATTACAATATTGCTGTTACTCATAAAAAGTAATAATTACGTTACTTAGTTATTTTCTGGAAAGTAAGGCGTTACGTTTACTTTGGCGTTACTTTTAAATCTGAAAAGGGCTGCTGTTTGTTTTTTAACAAATAAAACGTTATATTTTTGCGCAATATAAAAGTCTTTTCAACCAAAAGGGAAATAAATAAAGCTCGAGGCCTGAAGGAAATTAAGTTAGGTCGTTTTACAGTAGAATGCAGAAGTAAGCACATTTCAAACACTTCAGCAATAAAAAAAAAACAAATGTTAGTTTATCTTGAGTCATTTTTGCTTATTATTAAGGTTGAACTGGCTCATCGAAGGTCAGAAGCAACGGACATCGGATTAATAGAATGGGATTAATACCACTAAAGGAATATTGTGTTTGTTTAACATTTAATTATGAGGTTTTGACGTAATATTTGAGTTCGCCTTATTTTATTAATGTGAGGGAAGGAAAACTGAATCTGTGTTTTTTTGTGAGTGAGTGAGATGAATTCATGCATATTCATATTATGTGAACTACAGTAACATAGATTTCTTAACATGGGACCGGAGAGCTGTCAGTCAGTAAATGGGAAAACAAAGTAACTGGTGTTTCTTTTTTGAAAAAGTAATTCAGATATTTTCTTGTAAATTAAAAATTAATGTGTTACTTTACTAGTTACTTAAAAAAAGTTATCTGATTATGTAACTTGTGTTACTTTAATGCGTTACCCCCAACACTGCTCATAATACTCATAAGTATTAAACCTCATAATGCATAATTTGACATTTTGCCCTCCAAAATCATTAGTTATTCAAACTACTTTTCATAGCAAAACCTTAACCAGTGCAAAAATACACATTTAACTACAATTCAACAAATGTGCATTTAGCTCACAGAATCAAAAACAGTAAAGGAATAGAAATTAAAATAGATCACATGAAAATAAACGAAAAGAAAAGAAAAAGACAATACCCCCCCACCCACAAATAAAACAATTTAATGCGACTCATGAAATCCAGAAATGTCTTAATCTGTGACTAAATTGATTTATTTATTACATTGACATTTTTATTTATTACATCGGCATTTATAAAATGTTCTTCCGTTTCTAACACGAAATGATCGAATCTAGTCAAGCCAAGATACTTCAAAGTATCCCAGAGAAAATATACAAAAATATAAAAATGTAGTTTGTTTTATGTTTGAGCCAGACTACAATACCCATGCGTTGTGTGACGTCGCCGGTCACATGGCAAGCGTCAGCTGTGTTGCAGGAAGTGAAGCAGTCATGGCGACGCCTGTAGCGTTACTCTCTGAATCTGTACTCGGGTGGTCTATTTTCACTATTGTTTTACTGGTGAGATACATGAATTATCCATTAGAACTTGTATTTACTAGTATTACGTTGTTAGACGCGGTGTTCCCGTGTATATTCTGTCACGTGTTATCCTGCTCGAAATGTATCTTTGTACTAGTAACGTATAGCACACAATAGACCTATCTAATTATTTTGGTTATATACGTAATATCATAAACATGTTGATGTTTACAGTTACGGTATATTTATAGACTTTTACTGAATTGTCACACTGAACCGTTTTACTAAAGTACGAAGAAATAGACCCTCAAATTTCAATAATATCGTGCAGTTTAGATTCAAGTACAAGTGCATGTAAGCAAGTGTATTATTTAATTGTATTGCCATAATTATGTGGGTCACAAATATCTAAGCCACAAGTGATTGTTTGTATGGTATACATTGATAAGTAATTGTAGGTGGATTCCCCCCAAAAATAGAAACACAGCTACTCTGGTACTGTTATTAATAGCTTTGTTTGTTTGAGGCGGGACTATCTGTTTGGTGACCAATGGCTGATGAGGGGAGTGTTCAGGAAATTGTTATTATTTTTGCAATTCAATTTAGTGGTACAGATATACATCACCTGTAAATATGTAATTTGTTTTTATTCTACCTGGTCGAGGTGTTTAATTGAAGTGCCGCCAGAGTCTTAATTTTCTAATTAAAGTGCATCCTGCTCAAGTTTAACAAGTGCAAAGAGAGCAGTATTTCCTGTTATATAATTGGTTCGGCGCATCCTGATTTAAATGCAGAGCGTTGGGTCATTATCTGACCAAGGCAGAATCTAATACGCACAGGGCTCTTAATTGATCCTGTCTGAAAACAGCATCCCGTAATCACAAGCTCATTTTAGCTGCGTCCTGAAAGCTTCTAGTGGATGTGTTTGGAATACGACCTTTCACTCTGAATCAAGTTCCTCTTTAAAGTTGAGATACAACGTAATGCTTTTCAGAGACAACTGTCTCAGAGGCTTCTAAATCTGTAGGCAGGTCTTTCCTCTTCTTTCTAACAGAGGAACTATTGGCTGCTAGATCAGAAGTGCAATACAGAATCTTAATAGCACTTGTATGGCCTTTAAAGTCTGAAAAGGCCAGCTGTATGATATAAGTATAACACACATCGGTTTGACACCAGAGAGATTTAGGCCTGTTAAAATAGTGTCACACAACTTTAACAACAATTATTTACAAATGATCAAAATATCAGGGGGGGGGGGGGGCCCGCTCTTGTACATTTTTCTTTGTAACTTAAAAAAGCAGCTTTCGTTTTGTAGTTTGTGATTATGAAACAGGCCGTGATAATATGGTGGGTGGGATTACTTTTAATTTTATTTGGTACTCTTTGTGACATTTGTTTATGATTATGGAAACTGGTCAAATGTTTTTTTTAGTTTTTGTTATTAATGATATACATGTGATGATACTTTATGACTAGCCGATTGTTAAATTTTACCTGCTCTTGCGTCCAAAAATAATAAAATAAATAATGAATAAATAAATAAATTCGTTTTTGCACAAGAGATTTGTACATAGACAGAATTAATGTTTGTATACAAAACTCATTTGAAGCATTTAATCCAAAGCCTTTAGGTTCAGAAATCATGAGACTAATTGAAATGGATTATTTTGATGCAAATCTCAAAGTGTCCCCTGTATCTTCAGGTCATCTTGGCCTTCTGCTGGGTTTATATTCGGAAATATCAGAGCCGGCAGGAGAGCGAGGTTATCTCCACCATCACTGCGATATGCGCTCTGGCCATTGCGCTCATCACATCAGCCCTTCTTCCTGTTGATATCTTCCTAGTGTCCTTCATGAAATACCCCAATGGCACTTACAAGGTAACCATATTCCTGTACAGAAAGGTTGTTCGTTGTTCAAACTCAGATCTGTGCTTGATTCAGCCCTGAAGCTCCATTATCCATATTCTTGATCCATTGTTAATTTTTTCATTGTTCATAAGCAAAGTAATTATAAGAGACTGAGAGCTCTTCACAATAAGTGATTTGGATGTCTGGAATGAGTCTTATTGCTATTAGTAGTTTACTCAACAATGGCATTTCTTTCCTAAAACATCCCATTATTCAATCAAATGCAATAAGAAGAGAGATCAATACGTCAGGTTTGAGTTCACAGATTGAATTGAGCACGTCTGTCTTTTACTTTGAGACTCAAATGGTCTAATGAGACAGTGGTTACTATGGCAACTGAATGGCATAATTAATGAGACCACGGGCCCACCATTCTTCCTTACGGATAATGAATAATTAAGCGTAGAATTACCTCCTCTGACATGAGATCTTTAATGAGTGCTTCACTTAGAACTTCCGTGTAACTTGGTTCCTGCATACAATGAAAGCACATTATGACCTGAGCCTGTCAATTTGTAAAATGGAAAAAGTACCCTTACCAAAAGTAATTTAGACCAGTGTTTCCCCAACCTTTTTTTAGTCGCGGCACCATTTGGAAATTAACAAATTTGTGGCACCCTACAAAAATTAATTTGGTCACAATATTTGAACTTCTAACTTCAATGGGATCATTTGACAGTAGAGATATTGTTACAAAGGGAAGACGCAGAAATAATGTCATACCGTATTTTTCCTATATTTTAAAAATGTGTCATCATGGTGGCAATCAGTAGGCTAATTTAATGAAGAGACCAATTTATTGACATTTGTTGTATTAGGCTTTTATACATATGTACAATTATAACAATACTTACCTTTATAACTAGCTATTCACAAAGGTTTGCTTCATCAGTATTTTTAAATGTTACAGTGGGGTAATTTGGGCAGTAGCACGGGATAGCTGATTTCAAACTTGAACCGTGAATAAAAAATGACAAGTAGCAGTCAGTAATAAATCGAACAAATAAAGAATGAATCATGATAGCACAATAAAAAAATGACGACAGGCTTTCCTGAATGAAATAACTAGTTTTTAGTTTTCAGGTCAGGTCTAACAGTAGGGTTTAAGATTATTAGCAACTTTTTTTTTTTTTTTTTTCCCAATATCCAAATATGGTTTAGGCCTCAGAAAGCTCATTATTACAGAACATGTAGAGCAGAAACGGACGGTTACTGGCTCAATGAATGGAGAGTGGCAGAGTTACAGAGTTGCCACATATACACATTATTGCAGAAGAACAAAATGTACTACACGGGTTTTCCTGTCGGCTCAATTGTGAGTGGACTTTGTGTTCCGCTTCGAATATGAGGTATAAGAGTGGAGCGATGAGCGGGCACACGACAGGAGCGGGATAATATGCAGAGCATCACACCACGTGATAGTGAAACCTGAGCGTGTGGTGAACTAATTTCGGCAGCCGAAATTTCGGTGCATCTAATTATTGGCGACATCAGAAATGGGTATTATATAATAGCTGCTTTTTTGAATATTTTAGCTATTTAAAAATATTAAAAAATGATTTTTTTTTTACACTGCACCCCTGCTCTCGATAGACGGCACTCTTGTTGGGAAACACTGATTTAGACAACTTTTGCAAGTGTTCTGAAGTCAAATGGCAGACTGAAATTTAAGCTGTTATTCACTGTTAATTTGGCACTTTTCTGTAGCTCTCAAATCTAATTAGAACTTCCACATATTCAAACTCGTTTGCAATATATTAGAACTAAAGGCAATTTGAAAATGTGCACAAATGAGATATTCTAGTTATGACGAAACTTAAACAGTTCTATAGTATGGCTCCATATAGATGTCTTAAGATGCCTTTTTTCAATCTGGATCACAACAGTGTCTGCCTTTCATTTACTTTTTGAATAGGAAAAGCACCTCTGCATAATATCTTCTCTAAAATGAAAATCATAGTGGTTTACAACAACTTGAGGTTGAAGAAATGAATCCAGTATTTAAATTTTTGCACTAACTGTGGCCTGAGACTTTTAATTCCGGTATTTGTATTCGATTACATTACGGTACTATGAATGTACGGATGTCTTTGCAAAACACATGGATTGTTGTGTAGATTTTGGTGAGATATGAGGTTATTTCCATTGTTTAATAGTCAAACATGTTTTGACTATCAACAGTTGTCCGCAGATATGGCTGATCTATAAATAAATACATTAGAGATATCACAGAACACACCAGCAGTATATTCACCAGGCAGTGTAAATCACTACTCAAGTGTGCGTTGTCCAGAATAAATTGAGATTGCTGGCCTGGTTTTAATTTGAGATGGTGATCAGCCCTAGGATTGTTAAAAAGGGCTTGTAGAGGTCAAGACTAGATATAACTTTATCAGAATTAGATGGGATTCATTACTGGTTTCATTTCGTTAATTGGAATTTGAGGGTTTTGAAGTGTTCTGAAGAAGACATGCAGACTTGCTTGATCATATCAGAGATCATCTGACTAGGCGGAGGAGGTTAACCTAAAGAGATTCTCAGTGACTCTATCGGGTTAATTAGATCTCTGATGAAGCGGCGGATCTTTCTGTACCACCCTTCCTTAAAACACTTTAAAATTCATAGATTATCTTGAGTCATAGAGCACTGTAGTGTAATGTAGTGAAAAGATCAGCACTATACACAGAGGTTAATTGGAATGGAGGAAGCAGAAAAGTTTTTATTCCTTACCTTTTAATCTGAAAAGTCCCCTCAGACAAAAAAAACCGGATAGTACTTGGATAATACCAAATGTGCAACTCATAAGCGTTTGTACCAGATCTACCCGTTCTATTCATACATGAACATGACAGCACAAATATGCAAAAGTACGTTAGGAATGTACGGACAGTAAGAAGTAAATCTTTAAATAACCCTGGATTAATTAATTGTTGTTACGTGTTCTGCGTAGTGTAAAATCTAAAGCACGATAATCCATGCATAAAAAAATGACTAGAGGTACTTATGTTTAATTATATTAAGTTTAAACGCCAGAATTAGAGGCTCGACGATTACTTTTGTCGTTTTAGGGCATTGGCTCCTAAATTAAACATTTAGGAGCAGTTCAATATTTTAGGCAGCACTTTAAATCCAATAATCATGTTTTAAAAAGTAGATTTCATTACGATGGTGTATTGACTCCTCTAACTTATTTAAAATTATGTCACTTTTGTCAAAAATTCTTAATTATCTTTTATAAAGCTTTTAAAAAATGTATTTTAAACAACAGAATCGAGTAGAATAGAAATAAGTTAAAAATCAAATGAAAATCAGTAGTATTAAACCAAAATTGATTTTAGAGGTGGACGAAGAAAAAGGGGCTTGGTGTACGTTCAGAATTAATGAGGTTAGAAGTTGTCTGAGTGCAATTAAATTCATGGTTATATTAATGTTTTAAATATACAATTTTGTATATAGAAATATTAAATGATTTAAATAAA